>BPLR01010077.1:0-17535 GCA_021605095.1 Caerostris extrusa
AGGGAAAAAGACTACCATAAAAGGAAAACCATATCAGAATAAAATTATGCATGTTGCAATTCAATTTAAAAATCTACTGAATGCACCAAGCAGTAACCAGGAGTACACGTTTACAATTCTGATGACGCTTGTTAAATGACGCAAAAAATAAAGTGTAATGTTAAAGAATTCTTCCAATTAACAATTTTATTCCCAATTTTTATAAAAAGAATTAAAAGTGTTCATCATAAAGTACTGTACATATAGTATGCTAAGGAAATGAGTAAATTGTGTAAACTTTATATTTCATCTTTATTAGGTAACTTTTCATCTTGGTAATCATATGCAAAAATCCTGATTTATTCTTGTTTGAGGTGGCTTGTCCAGTTATTAAATTGGACAATCTGGACTTTAATATATTAATATTTTAATACAAAACAAATCATACTTAAGGTATAAGTTACTATAACAGATCTTACAGAAAAAAATTGCGGAAATTCATTTATAAATACTACATGAAATACATTTGGATGCAGATTTTAAAGACCAAATTAAATTAAACATTCATTTCACGCTAAAAAAGACAAATCAAACTCAATGTATAGAAAAAAATTTGCCTTTAATTAGTGTATGCAATTATTTTTTATTATTTTCTGAAACATAAATAATTATAAAAAATGTCATATTTACAAAATATATTTCTAAAACGTGCGATTTCAAATAAGCATAATTTTTTCGTCGTATTATTTTCGTAGTCGTCAAAAGTAACTACTTCTATAATTTATACTGTTGATGCACAATTCTCTACTTCCGCAAATAATGATATTACTCTTATGTATAATTTATATATATTTTTTATAATTATAAAGATATTTTTATTACGAAATATCATGAAAAGGTGTATATGGATGTGAATAATTGGGAAAGAAAAATTTACTTACTATTTTATTACTGAAATTAGTTTGCCATTTGAAGTAGACATTTAATACCGTCTAGACAGGTAACATTTACAACATTTTCCAAATATTATTTATTCATTTTTCCATAAAAATAGATATGTATTCCATTATTTCAAGGAGACATATATACATGTACACTGTTGAACTATAACATCTAATTGAATTAGAAATAAATTATTTTGACTTAAAGCAGACATGCAAATATTATTATCTGAGTGTTTTCTTTCCTTCCATGAATATTTCGAATTGACTTTTCAGCAAATTCTGTACAAATTAAGGAATATGAGCATGTTTCCCTAAGCTGGTTTGTATAATAAGTTAAAATTTTAGCAATCTACCAATTTAGGAAAGTCTCAAAAGCACAAAGTTTTTGCATAGTTTGTAAAATGCATGCAATATTCTAATAATAATTAGTATATAATTAAAATTAAATTTCAACTATTGGGATTAAAAAAGATTTTGTTCAATTGTTAAAAGTTATATTCAGTAACTAAAAATGAAATAAATTAATTTACAATTATGAAAAAAGTTGTAATAAATGTACATTTAAAAAGTTGTTTTTGCTACATCTTAAAAAATGTGTTTTTATGCTTTTTGTTTTCACGTGAAACACCATAATTAAAATAATTTTTCCTCCAAATGTCACAAAACTTGGTATAAATATTTATCATAAGAATTTACAAGGAATGTACCTTTGAAATGATTATAGCTACATAAATATTTTTATTTTATTTGTTAAACTCTGGAAATGCTTTGCAAATTTTGGAAGAATTTTTGTCGAGAAGACATTAAAACCAATACAAAAATAATGTATAACAAAGATAAAAATTTAATGAGTTCTAAATTTTCACTGTAGGATGTTTGTACAAACAAATGCAGATTTAGAAATTCTAAAAAAATATTAATTTGATTTTGAGTTATCTATTTTGTAACAGAATCAATTTTTTGGGCAATTTTTATCCTTATTTTAGCCTATAAAATTTCATAATAATAATACTGATTCTTTATGTGATGTTCTAAAATTTTTAGATATGTATTCAAATTTCGAAAAATATGTACAAAGCTAAAATATTTCAGTAATTTCAAAAACATTCTCTGAAGGTGTTCGTGTACCTTAAATTGCATAAATAATTGCAATGAGTTTTATTGACGTATATAAGGAGAGAAGAGAAACAATTCTTCTGCAATTTTTATTGCTTACTCACAAAAAATGAGCGACATAAAGACACCAAAATTCACCGTATATAAAAGCAGTTTAATAAAATTCAAAAAGCACCCTGGAGAAAAATCTCTCTCATATTATTCTATTCAAGATTCTCTCATGTGGAGGCCATTCCAAAATTTAATCTCTATTTCTCTAGAAACAAAGCTGCAAGTAAATTTCTGCTACAGGAAATCCTTACCGGCTTTAAATTCAACATTTAAAGGTCCAGCTTGACACGTGGCAGTATATATGTAGCTTCCTTTTATCTTCAGCACCAAGTGTGTCGAAAATGTATAACATGGTGGGCGAAAGTGAATTTTGTTCTCGCCAGAACTGTCTCTCTCGTTTTGTCTCCTTAATTCCCAGTATTGCATTTTGAAATGCGTATGAGTTCTTTCCAAAAAGAAATTCCAGAACTTTGAATACATTAGCAGAAAATATTATTCAATTTCGGATTATATTTTGTTTCGGATCTTGTCATTTATTGTGCACTACGATGATGACTATTAAGAAAGTTGAGATTTTTATTATATTGTTATTTATATATAAATGATTAAATATTATTATTTTACAAAAGGAATATATTACTATATTATTATTTTACTTTATCATCATTTTTCGTAAAATAAATACTTGCTTCGACATATGGCGTTGGCGTAATACTCACGAGGCTTAAAGCGAACGAAATTTAGGTTTCAAGTCTACAGTGGTGTGTTTATAAAGCATTGCGTACAAAGTGACCATATACTATGGTGATGATAACATGAAAGTATATTGAAAGTAACAAGAAAATATGGAATTATTCTGGGATAGAAGATTATTCTTGGATATAAGATGACTCTGGGATAGAAGATTATTCGTGGATATATAGATTATTCTGAGATAGAAGATTATTGGATATATAAGATTATTCTGAGATATAAGATTATTCTGGGATATATAAGGTATTCTGGGATATAAAGATTATTTCATGGGATTGAGAAGTATTATTCTTGGATATAAGATTATTCTGGGATAGGAGATTATTCGTGGATATAAAGATTATTCTGAGGTAGAAAGATTATTGGATATAAAGGTCTTCTGAGATATAAAGATTATTCTGGGATATAAGAGTTATTCTGGGATATAAGATTATTGCTAGGGATATAAGATTATTCTGGGATAGAAGGTATTCTTGGATTCAGTAAATTATTATTGAGGTGTAGGAATATTCTGATATCCTTGAGACATATTGGGTCAATAAATAAAAATATGAAACGATTATGATGTTGCAAATACATTTATGTGATCAATTACAATTACGAGGAATGAATTGCAACAGACCTGCAACAAATACACATAATATTTTTACTGAGTCACAGAAAAGAGTTGTTTTCAACATAAATTTCAATCACTATAGATATTTCAGTATGACCAAAATTCTAAAATAAACCTGGACATGTGATTTTTAATGATACTTACACTTTGAACATCTTATTTTATTAACTATTTTCCAAGCAACAACCCTTGTGGGCTGGCTGGCATTTACTGCTTTCTATCAATTTAAACACAAGTGCATATTCTCAAAATAATTGTATACCAAGATAAAATAAATTTATCTCTCTTTCGTTTGTATTACGAGTTTATATATAATCAATTTCAAGTATCTTTCGATCATTTTACTAACTGGTTTAGTAATGATTATTTCAGTTGTTGTTAATTATGACCTGTTAATAGTATTCCCAATAAATATGTAAAAATAAAGAAACCAGTATGATAATTTAAGTACTGTCATTCGTTATTCGCTGTTAACTTTCATGAAACAATTTGTAGTAAATGCACACAGCATATTCAAATTATAATAGCGTATCACGTCAAAAATGTATATAATATACGTGTAATAATCTTATACATACGTATGTAAATACGTGTTATAATCTTATATATCTATAAATATTATAGTTTTATATTTTTTAAAATATATATATCGATAATTTGATTAAATATTGCAACCTTAATCAATAAATATAAAGGTTGATAGCAATAATGTAACTATACTTTCGATGGCACAAGGAAATAAATGATGCTTTTCAAAAATTATGACAAATTAATTGAAGATATCTAAAAATTCTAGTTATTGAAATTAATATAATTATCAAATATATGATTTAAACACCAAGTAACCAATTTTTAATTAATTAATTCATCAAAAAATGTATGTTTTATATAGGACAATTAAAAAAAAGTGAGATCTATTTTCAAGAATTATTAAATTGTTTGTTTTAGTGAAAAACTTTATATGTGAAATTAGCCAGTAGAATCTTTTTACATAAACAGAAATAAATCAGTGTAAATAACTATTACAACATTTTTAATTAATTAAATTATTTATTTTCAAAATTTTTAAGTATTTAATTTCTTTCTTTTAAACTTTATTTACTGCTTCTTTTTTATTTAATACAGCATTTTTTTCTTTCAGTTTTTAACAATTCCTTGTACATAGCAAATTCAGCCAATTTGATCTACAGATTATATGCTGTAGACTAAACTAACCATATATGTTGGAAATTCTATGCAGTGAACAATTGTTTCAAATCATAGAGCTTTGATAATGTCCCTTCATAATGTATTACATTGATTGAATGCGCTGTGTTCATTCTCAAACACTGCAGGTTGCTGTATAAATTGTGTGGAAACAGGCCATCCCTGACTGAACATGCAAATTATTTGAGTTACAAATGCATTTCAATAAGAATATGACAATGTATATCATGCAACTCATAATAATGTAATACGTGAATACTTGCTTTTAATTAAATAGGTTCTTTACCTTATTTACTGTTTCAATGGTTTTATTGATTAATTTAATATGGTGAGTGAAATAAACTTATACACAAGAATAATAAACGGTAAAAAAGCAATTTGTAATACATATTTCGGGATCTAGGTGACATATTTGGTCAGTGTTTCAAATAGTTTTTATAGATATTGAAAAATCTCCTCGAAGGTTCATTCATTACAAAAAGTTCGATGAGTTAGACACAGAAAACTAGCTTCTATTTTTGAGCAAACTTTGGATTAATTTCATTTCTAATTTTTTGTTTTCCGAAAAATTTTTTTTTTTATTGGTTTTGTTAATTTACTTCATTAGCGCTTGTTGATTAAAAAATATAATTTTAATAAAATTCATTTTTCAAACAGGCGTGAAAAAGTCGAACAAAAATGTGGAAAAACTTTGAAACAGTCTAGACAGTAAGAAATTGATAAGTTTGAGTTTCATAGAAAATTTAAAAAATAGTATTTGTTATATTAAATTAAACAGATATAAAATATTACATGAACGTTATAAAAATATTTTTAAGAAACTCTTAAAGAAATATAAAATAAACCAAACATCTTAATAACAAATTATTTATTGTTTTTGTACTATTGTTTTCAAATTTGATTGACGTTACCGCAACCTTCTTAATAATCATTTTTACTCTCAGTTAATATTTAAAATTTACACTTTTAAAAATACTATATATATTAATAAATTTTTACTTTCATGTGAAGTGTATGGCAATAAAAAAAATTTATAATATTTATTTAAAAGTCTACTATACGCAAACTTCAATTGAAATTACAGATTGCAAATTTATTAATATTTCTGATAGACAAACTGTTCTAGAGCTTTTTACAAACTATAATGTATTATAATTTGAAAAAAAATGAAATCCGATATCTTAAGTTATATAAAAAAATATTTGCAAAACAGTGCTTTATTTTTCAGATTAGCATGAAGAATATGAAACATCCTGGAGAGAAAAATTATTAAAAATTTGTACGAAACATTGGAAAATATCATATAAAACTATTATACAAAAACATATGCAATATACACAATAAAAATGTAAAGTGTATTTATGTAAACGGTCGTATATAGAACAAACGTACAGTTAAAAAAAAAGAAGAAGAAGAAAAACAAACACAAATATAAATTAAAACATAAAAATGCAACTAAACTGTTTCAATTTCTACTTTTCAATTATTTGCTTAATGTATTATATATATATAGATTTTTATGTTATAATCTGTTTTCTATTTTTAGAAATTCTAAAATACTACTAAAATTTAGCTCAATTATATCTCCGGTAATTTTATTCAATTTAAAAAAAAAGACTTCAATATTAAGAAACATGTCTGCTAGTTGTAAATAAGTATCACATTATTCCCAAAAACCGGTATGTCTTTGTTAATATTAAAAAATAACCACAAATTTACAAGTGTCGTTTCACCACAAATACAAATTAAATAATTTATTTCAATTAGATAAATAAAAAATTAAGGATAAAGAATTAAGACCAAAAAGTTTTACTAAACTTTTTGTTCTTAAAACTAATAACTCAAAATGGGGATTTTTTTTTTAATTTCTTATATTTTTATTTCCAAATGTTGAACCGCATTTGAGTGGGATTAAACTGAGATTATTTTATGATGTATAGCAAATATGTGGTTTTAGTTGAGATGTAGATATATGTTGTCTGGTGTATGGCTCCAAATCGGTAGTTGAAAAAAAGAACGCTAGATTATTATTTGATTTAATGGTTTTTACAGATTAACTAAAGAGCAGAAGGGTGTCGCATAGCGAATAATATGAGTATTTACAAGGTTGGAGTAATACAATTACGAAGAGATGATTAAAAGATTTGACGGATACAGATTACTAAAGAGGAGGAAGTGAGGGAACATTTTATCGATAATTTATCAAAAATTATTTGTCATCTAAATTCTCAGACTTGTTCGACATCTCTACAATAGTGTTCGAGGAATCAGAAACCCGTTTGTAGATCGCATCCCGGGAATCAAATGATTGATACGAATGAAAAGAAAGAGAGATCTTACATCCATCCTGGGGCACTTAGCGGAAATGAGGGTTGCGTGTTATAGTATCGTACTGGAACGATCCAGAATGGATAAGATGCTATGATTGCAGATAATAGCAACATTTGCATTCTCATAGCACATGGATGAGATAAAAAGTTAACGAGGGTAAAATGAATCGGTTAAAAGATGACCATGAAACATTTCCCTCTGGATGAGCAGTGAGCTGAAGTTCAGAGATCGGAAGGTTCTGCAGCCAATGCTAATCGTCTTAAGCAGTAATGCAAATCATCTGACAGAACGTGTTGATTAAATTTGGGAATAAAGTCATTGAATATATTGTCGACACTGCTGCTGGAAGTTTGGCAATCATGCATGAAGTGATTCATTTTTGGTCGCCAGAGTGCACGAGAAGAAGATGACCATTATGTCTGCGATTTGGTGGAGGAGGTGGCTCTGTTAGTAATCGCATGCTGATGTAATTCGATGACACGAAAATATACATAGTAAACGAATCTGTGGTTTTTATCAGTATCGATGAAGTTGGTTAATGAGATGCTCATATTTTCCAGTCACCTGCAAGGTGCTGAAAAGATAAGAGTATAAACCCTTGGGCGGGGAAGAAGAGCTGGACTCTAGTGAACTTCCACGGCGATTCTGCAATTTTTCGAGTGGTGGTTGAGTAGCTTGAGTCGGCTGAATATCCCTTTCGAAAAGGACTTAGTTTGGGAAATGAGATGTGATGAGGAGTGGACGGTGTTGTAGTGATAGATTCTCGCACACAAAAATTTTCGGTGGCAGGGATTCGTCATCTACAAGCAAGTTCACATGGTTGACAAGATGATAAAAAATGCAAGACCACATATGATCGACTGTTGCATGGTCATGGATTATCAGATAAACCCTAAACTTTGATAGCGGTCCAAAACTTTTTTTCTTGAATGGATCAAGTGACATCAGAGAAAAAGTAGCTTTTTGGAATATTTCAACTGTAATAGTACCATTGTGGGAGTAGATGTTGTGGTAGATATAGTAATTGGCAAGAAGAGAATGGTTGCATTTGTGGACTTAGATGGATTAAGATCATGTTGACAAAATCGTTCTCATGGCAAATATATTCCAGGGTAGACGGCTGAAGTCATGAAAGTTTTAGAGGGCAGAAATAAGAAATTTTTCATGAGAAGGGAAATCGAATTATTGTTGAGGAAGTTCTGTCTATGTAGGTACTGTTAATGTTTGCAATCTTAGTTTTGGTATTAGATAAGTTTTAGATAAGAATTGAGTGTTGTGAATCTTTCAAATAATGGGGGTAAGTAAGAGTTCAACATATAGCGAGTTACATTTACATGCTTAAAAAAATAATTTAACTTGCGAAAAGATACAAAAAAATGTCTTACTTATTTAGCATGAATAGGTTTAGATTTTTTATTATTCTTTTAGTATCTATCATATCTACTGGGGGAAACAGAATAACACAATTTATTCAATTACATTTACGAGATATTTCCAATTCGTCCCCCGCATGTTTACAAACTATTTGTTCTTAAATCAAAAATAAGATTTAATTTCATGCATGAAACATAACAATATTCATTGCAAGAAAATATTTACAGTCAATGTATTTCTAAAATTATAGTTTAAAAAATATATGTATAAAAATACGATACATTTTTAAAAACAGAAGAAATATATGCATTAAATATAGATTGTATCAAGATTACATGAAGTTGTTTACAATTTTATATCTCCAAAACACTAATATCATTTAAATACACAGAATTATCACATTACATATTTTATGAAAATTATCATTGATAAAGAATTTAAATTAATCTAGTAAATGATAAAATAAAATGTAAAAAGACAAAATCAAATTCTTCGAACTCTTTTGAGGGGATATATTTTTTTATAGAAAAACAAAAAGTTAAAACAGCAACAACGAAATAAAAGAATCGCATTCCATTCACTCAAAATAATTCAATTATCATCATAAAAATAAGGCCCGATCTTTTCAAAGTCAGAATAGTAGATTTTGATTTTCAATTTTTTTTGTTTTCATTCGAAAAGAACAAAAAACATCGATTCTCGCAATATGTTGATTGTTGCTTTTATTTCTTTATATCTTCTTGCTTGATTGCATTACTAATGTAAGTAAGTTAGGTTTCATTAAACAAAAGTGAATGACCTTTATAAAGATACATATAAAAGTATCATCTAATTAAGTTAACTGAAACCTACAAATTGAATTACAAATTGTTAACTGAGCAAGTGATATCTTTTAAAAATAACTTTTAAAAGGTTAAATTTTTTTAAGATTTTTAACCTTTGAAAATCCTGATTTATAACATGATAACCTTTAAAAAGTTTTATAAAATCAATAAATGGGAGAAATGTTATTTTCGTTTCCAGTTTCTAAAACGTAGCACTGTTCTGTAATTTGTAAATGAATAAATTATTTATAAAATTAAATAAATTAACTTAGAAAGTTAAGAGAAATAGCTAAATTAAAAAAAAAAATATTACAATATAATAACCACATCTCAAAATAGCTTTTTAATATACAGTCACTTGCTTCATTAGTAAATGACTGTGTATTGAAATAATCTATGCAGCAAGTGACTGCATATTGAATTAATCTATGCAAAGTGTCTGTATATTGATAAATTGTAAAAAAAAAATATTAGCTAAATTAATAATAGCTAAATTTAATAAAAAATATTAGCTAAATTAAAATAATAGCTAAATTTAATCTAAAATAATATCTAAATCTAGAAAAATATACTATAATACAATGATCATATCTCAAAATAGTTTTTCAATTACAGCCACATTTATGTAGCAATTGGCTGTATATTGAAATAATCTATGCAGCAAATGACTGTATATTGAAATTGAAATAATCTATGCAGCAAGTGGCTATAGAAATAATATATACAGCAAGTGGCTGTATATTGAAATAATCTATACTGCAAGTGACTGCATATTGAATTAATCTATGCAAAATGTCTGTATATTGATAAAATTGCAAAAAAGAAATATTAGCTAAATTAAAATAATAGCTAAATTTATTAGCTAAATTAAAATAATAGCTAAAATTTATTAGCTAAATTAAAAAATAATAGCTAAATTTATTAGCTAAATTAAAATAATAGCTAAATTTAATCTAAAATATATCTAAATCTAGAAAAATATACTATAATACAATGATCATATCTCAAAATAGTTTTCAATTACAGCCACATTTATTAGCAAGTGGCTATACATTGAAATAATGCAGCAAGTGACTACATATTGAAATTAATCTATGCAAAATGTCTGTATATTGATAAAATTGTAAAAAAAAAAAGCAAAATTAAAATAATAGCTAAATTTAATAAAAAATATTAGCTAAATTAAAATAATAGCTAAATTTAATCTAAAATAATATCTAAATTTAGAAAATATACTATAATACAATGATCATATCTCAAAAATAGTTTTTCAATTACAGCCCATTTATTAGCAATTGGCTGTATATTGAAATAATCTATGCAGCAAATGACTGTATATTGAAATTGAAATAATCTATGCAGCAAGTGGCTATAGAAATAATATATACAGCAAGTGGCTGTATATTGAAATAATCTATACTGCAAAGTGACTGCATATTGAATTAATCTATGCAAAATGTCTGTATATTGATAAAATTGTAAAAAGAAATATTAGCTAAATTAAAATAATAGCTAAATTTATTAGCTAAATTAAAATAATAGCTAAATTTAATCTAAAAATAATATCTAAATCTAGAAAAATATACTATAATACAATGATCATATCTCAAAATAGTTTTCAATTACAGCCACATTTATTAGCAAGTGGCTATACATTGAAATAATGCAGCAAGTGACTACATATTGAATTAATCTATGCAAAATGTCTGTATATTGATAAAATTGTAAAAAAAAAAAGCAAAATTAAAATAATAGCTAAATTTAATAAAAAATATTAGCTAAATTAAAATAATAGCTAAATTTAATCTAAAATAATATCTAAATTTAGAAAAATATACTATAATACAATGATCATATTCAAAATAGTTTTCAATTACAGCCACATTTATTAGCAATTGGCTGTATATTGAAATAATCTATGCAGCAAATGACTGTATATTGAAATTGAAATAATCTATGCAGCAAGTGGTTCTTAGATCAATATATACAGCAAAGTGGCTGTATATTGAAATAATCTATACTGCAAGTGACTGCATATTGAATTAATCTATGCAAAAATGTCTGTATATTGATAAACAAAAAAGAAATATTAGCAAATTAAAATAGCTACAAATTTATTAGCTACTAAATTAAAAAAATATAAATTTAATCTAAAATAATATCCTCCAAATCTAGAAAAATGTACTATAATACAATGATCATATCACAAAATAGTTTTTCAATTACAGCCCATTTATTAGCAAGTGGCTATACATTGAAATAATGCAGCAAAGTGCAAGCATATTGAATTAATCTATGCAAAATGTCTGTATATTGATAAAATTTGTAAAAAAAAAGCAAAATTAAAATAATAGCTAAATTTAATAAAAAATATTAGCTAAATTAAAATAATAGCTAATTTAATCTAAAATAATATCTAAATTTAGAAAATATACTATAATACAATGATCATATCTCAAAAATAGTTTTTCAATTACAGCCACATTTATTAGAAGTGGCTATATATTGAAATAATCTATGCAGCAAGTGGCTGAATACAAATAACCTATGCAGCAAGTGGTTAAATATTGAAATACACTTTGCAAAAGTGGCTGCATATTGAAATAATTTATGCAGAAAGGTGGCTATATATTGAAATAATTTATGCAGCAAGTGGCTATATATTGAAATAATCTATGCGGCCAATGACTGTAGATTGAAATAATCTATGGAGCAAGTGGATGTATCTTGATTTTGACTTATAATCCAGCTAATGTATTTTAACTTTTAGTGTGGGAATACAATTTCGATTGGTATACATTAGTTCTTATGGCATTGCGTAAGTAATGTCTCTGAAAAATGGTAATTATGCGTTAAATAGAGGAAAACTCTCTGTTTATCTAATTGTAGATGCCAGATAAATAGATGCTCTGGTACAATCTTCCAGAGGGTATGAATTCGAAATTGTTTATTTATCGTTTTTCCAACAATAGAAATTAAATGCTTTTACTATTTTATCAATGATAAATAGTGATATTCAACATTATATTTCGTTTTTTAATTAAGTATATTTTTTTTTTTTCTAATCATGTTTTGCAATAATTTATAAAATGTTTTAATCAAAATTGTGTTCTGTAATATATTTTAATTAAATTTTGGTATTTCGTTACTACAGTAATTTATCATGTAAATGTTGATTCTAATAATGATAAATCTTTTTTAAATAATTTTTATTATACATTTTATTGTTTAATTAAAAAAAAATTCTATATGTTAATACAAATATAGGCTAATTAAATTTATAATTAAAAGCATATACCTTTTAATTTAAAAGGATTTATTACTTAAAATTAAATGACAAAAATTTAAATTATTTTAGGTAATAAATAAATAATTAACCTAATTTATTTAAGTAAGGTCGGTAGTTTTAACTAAATTTACCTAATTATAATTAACTTAAGTAACGTTATTTATTACTTAAAATTATTATACATTTATTTGTTACTTAAAATTTAAAGTTGGAGAAAATAATTATATTTTGCAAATAATTATATTTTACAACGTAGAATTAGTTTGATTTACAATTATTTCGTCCTGAACATGTAGATTTTTAGCAATCTCCATTTCTATTCAATATTATTGATATATTTGATTCTGTATACTTGATATACTGATATATTGATTCATATATTTGATTCACTTCCATATTACAAATAATGTTTAACACTTAGAAAATTAAATTATTCAATTGTTGGAAATGTTTGTAAAGTAGCAATAAAATATATTCTTTTAATAAACATATATAAAACTTCGTAACTATTTGAAAATATGAGTTGTTTATATTTCCTAAAAAATATATATATATATATATATATATATATATATACTACATATTCTACTGTGTCCAAAAAGTAAAACCATTTCTCAATTTAAATTTAAAAGGGCCTTATGGAATTTCGTTTTTTTTTTTTTCTTAGGTTGCTGGTACTATCCTTGACATCAGTGTGAAATTTGACGTCAAAATATTCATTAGTGTTTGAGATACGCTTGGCTATGTGAGACTAAAACTTATTCCGGCAATCTTTGAAATGTCTATATTAGTTGAGCAAAGAACTTGCCTTAAATTTTATCTGCGAAAAACTTGTACAATGTTGCAGATGGCATTCGGGGATCATTCCTATATCGGAAAGAAATTATTACAAGTGATATATACAGTTCAAAGAAGGCAGAGAAAGTGTTGAAGACGACCACCAACCTCAACCGATGAAGCTCACGGCCAAAAAATTAAAGATTGGGTGCTTGCAAACCATCTATTTACAATTAGAGACCTTTCTGAGGATGTTGGAATTTCAAAGGCATCGGTCAATTCCATTTTGGGCCTCAAACGCGTCAAATCTCGTTTGGCCCCGAAAACACTGAATGCTATAGCTCACACTTCATTGATTCTTCGTGACTTTTATGCCAAAAATGAAACTCATATCATTCCACAACCACCGTAGTCACACTGTGCAACTTCTGGCTATTCCCAAAACTCAAAAAAACCACTCCGGGGACACCGTTTCGAGTCGATTGAAAAAGATTCATCGTGAATCGCCGCGCGCTTTGAAGGCCATCCCTGTCGATGACTTTTTGACATGTCTTGAGAATTGGAAAAAGTTAGTATAAGTGCATTGTGTCCGGGGCGGATTACTTTGAAGGCGATGAGATCAATTTGGAAGAATAAATAAAGAGTTTTTGAAAAGAAAGTAATTGCTCTTACTTTTTTGGGCACAGTAGTATATATATCATAATTGAATTTCTGGAATATTAATTTTTATTCCTAAATGTTTTTAATTCACGTAAAAAATATCCAGAAAATATTTTTAGTTTTTACTTATTATATTTTAATTTGATTAAATATATAATAAATTTAATTTATATTTATATTTATTATGCAAAGCTTCATTTCTGACTGTTTGTTTTAATGTTTAATAACGTTTAATTCGGGAATTTGAATTTTTATATTTTATAAATTAATAAAAATTCATGAAATATGATTAAAGATCAGATGAGATATAATTAAATTATCATGTTATTTTTCATAACATTAAATAAATTACGGTTGATTTTTATTATTTGAAATTTTTCAGAAATACTGGATTATTAAATCTGGAAATACTGGAATTAATTATGTAATGTAGTTATTAAAAAGGTATAATGAAGTAAATTTATAAGTTCATCTTAAAATGTTTATTTGTGTAGAATTTATAAGTACAAAGTTATTTATTTCAATGCATGAAATAAATTGTTCATTTTTTTTTTCATGACTATATCAAACATATTTTATTTATTAGCTATACTCACAAATGAAATTTTCAATTTTCATAGCTATATCTAAAATGCAAACATCTTCGAAGAACAAGGCTTACAATATTATTTGTAAGTTTCCGTCTTGATAAGATTCCGTCCACTCCAACTATTTATAATGAGGCTCGTTTAAATTATGTGAAGGTTATCTAATTACGTTCCTCTGGGATATGTACTTAGCTAATTATCTTGGCAACTCATTCAGATATGCGTTCAGGGAACTTCAAGATGACCTCTACAAGATTGTAAAAGGTTACATGCAAGTAACAAGTGGGAACATTATTAATTTATTATAAAGGAAGAAACGTGTAATTATAATGTATACATCTATGCATACTTTGTGTTCAGTCAAACTTCAGATTTACTGAATTATATTCTAGGAAATTTAAATTGTAGAATAAGGAAATGACTTTAATTCACTTCTGTATGGTAAAATATTAATAATACACAACTATTTTATGATAACCATGTAAAATTAACATGTAAAATTTAATTACTACTATTTAAAATAATTTAATTATTACTATTATCATATCTACTCATTTAGAGCTATACATAAATATTAACCATGATATTACCTGAAGATATTACTTTAACTTGTAAACTGGTTGGAAGCATAATTTTATATAAATATCATAATAATTATAAAATAATGAATCAAACATTGTTATTACAAACTTCAGCAATTTTCATTAGATTGTAGCCATATATGAGCAAGTCTTTTTGGCTTTAGAGTTTCTTTCTTGTCAAACAATATTTCTGAAACAAATTCCAACTGAATTTTTTATATAGATAATTAAAATAATATTGTTATCAAAAATTTGTAAGGAAGTTTTTAAACGTTTAGAAAGTGCTGAAATTTTAGAATAATGAAAATGACTTTATTTAGTTCAATTCTCATGGCAAAATAGTAATAATACACAGCTATTTTATGATTGCCAATAACATGTAACATTTAATTACTATTATTTAAATTAATTTAATTATTACTATTATTTAAATTAATTTAATTATTACTATTATCATAACCACTCATTTAGAGTTGTATATAAATATTTACCACAATATTAACTTATTTAACTTGAAAACTAGTCAGCATAATTTTATATAAGCATCATAATAATTATAAAATAATGAATCAAGCATTATTATTGAAAATTTCAGTACTTTTAACTACATGTTTTAACTACATTGCATTTGCTACTACATGTATAAGCAAATTCTTTTGGCTTTAGAGTTTGTGATTTTGTCAGAAAAAAAGGTTTTTGAATCAAATTCCTACTGATTTTTTATATAGATAAATAAAACAATACTGTTATCAAAAAATGTAAGGGGTTCTTAAACATTTCAAAATTATTGAAGTCATTATATGGGAAAATAAAAACTTTATAATTTTAAATAAAAAAAATAATTATAATAATCTATATTTGAATGCTAAAAAATAAAAATTCAATGCATATGTTTTTTTGTTTCTACTAAAACAGTGTACTAAAATCAATAAATAAATTACAGTAAATTCAATAAGCTGAATTCAACAATATGTATATATACACTCATGTCCATAAATTAAGGATAATGAAGTTCAGGCAAAGAAAGAGACAGAAGCAAAACCAATTTGACTTATTTGTAAAGTCTATTTATTAAACAAAAAGGCAAAGATAAAAAAAGATGCTATATGTTTGACATAATTAATAAAAATTGCGATTTTTACTCCTAGGAGCAAATTTCAAAAAGAGCCTATTTACAAAAACAGTATAACATGGTTAGTATGATGGTTAATATGGAGTATGTCTCCCGGACGATGCAATACAGGCCTTTACAACGCCTAGGCATGCTGAGTATCAAATTATCAATCTGATCTTGGGGAATATTACACCACTCATCAAGCAATGCCCTCCGAAGTTCCGGTTGACCGGTGGGAGGGTTGACGGGCTACAATTCGTCGGCCAAGATTTATCCCACACATGCTCTATTTGATTCAAGTTCGGTGAGTATGCTGCCAATCCATACGGGTGATATTCTTCAATTGAAGGCATTCGTCTACAATGTTTGCATGGTGAGGACGGGCGTTTTCATCCATCAACAGAAAATCAGCACCCATGGCGCCCCGAAACAAACGTGCATGTTGTGCCAGAATGACATCCCGATAGATGTGGCCTGTCATCGTTACACTCTGAACATGCAGGTCAGTTCTGGAACCAAGAATAATTCCTCCCCAAACGAGCCATCCTGCACCACCGTAACGGTGTCGTTCAATGGTGTTCTCTTGGTGGTAACGGGTACTAACGCTCTCCATATGAAAGTCCGGCGGGAATCAGACTGCAAACTAAACCTGGACTCGTCGGGAAACATCACACAAGACCACTGTTGCGGTGTCCACAATGCATGCTCTCTACTCCAGGTTAATCGCAGGCGACAGTGAGTTGTGGTAAGTGGAACACATCGACAGGCCTACGAGCATATAGACCAATGTGCCCGAAGCGTCTGTACACGGTCTGCCTTGAAACTGTCGTACCGGTAGCTGAAGAGAGCTGACGAGACAGGTCTGATGCTGTGCTCCGTCTGTTTCTTTTGGCAGTAACTGCTAAATACCGGTCCTCATTCGGCGTTGTAACTCGGGGGAGACCTGTGCTGTAACATCTACTCACATTACCATCATCTTGGAATCGTTGCCAAAAGCCTGGGGATGACACTCTGGGCGATTCCAAGTTCCTCGGATACTTCCGGCTGGGTACATCCACATTCCAGTCGTCCGATAATTCTACCACGTAAAAAATCATCCAAATGCTTCCTTTGTGCCATAACTATGCGGTTATTGCAATGAAAGGCTTTTAAAGCGCTTGTGAACAATTTAACATCTTTGCCACCATTCCTTATATACCCCTCTCTTACACTCTCGTCATTGTGACGTACTATCCGCGCCATCTGGTGGTTTCCTGTAATTTGCATATTCTTCTTCAAGATGTTTGTGATAATTACACAGGTGAAATTTTATTTTAGACTTCAATTTCTGTGT